>NW_019280650.1:334814-345191 GCF_000648695.1 Onthophagus taurus | reverse complement strand
GCAGCGATTATCGTACGCCACTTTTCTTTACTTTTTGAACGGTTCTTATCAACATTTTATACAGCTTATCCTGAGGTTGGTAGGCAGGTTAGAGTCCGTGATGGAGGAATCAAATGGTTTGATAACACACTGCGCCAGCTGAGAGATATCTGTGACTTGGCTTCTAATCTTTATAACCGTTTCAAAACGGAAAGTCTAAGAGATTCTAGAGACAAAGCCAGATTGTTATACCGTAACAAAATAGCTGAGGCAAAGCGTAAAGCCACGAATAATTTTATTAATGGGTCGAATAATAAATCTAGAGCTTCTTGGGCGGTTATAAACAATAACAGGCCAAACGCCAATAAACAAAATTCAGTGAATCTTGACCCGGATATTCTTAATGATTTCTTTGTTAACGAGGCCAATAACATTGTGTCTCAGCTTGGTCCATTGGCTAACCCTTCTTCAAGCATATGCCCTGCTAGCTTTATCGATGTCCCCATTTTTTCCTTTACACAAGTGTCGGAGTGTGAGGTTAGGGGTATCCTTCAGGGTTTGAAGTCTAGTGGGACTAGAGACATATACGGTGTTCCAACCAAAGTTATAAAGAATAATATTAGCCTATTTGTGAAGCCTTTAACCAGATTGGTAAACAGCTCGTTGTCTTCTTGTGTATTCCCTGATGTGTTAAAGGTTGCGTCTGTTGTGCCTATTTTCAAACGCGGCGATAAAAATGACTGCTCGAATTACCGACCTATTAGTATACTACCGGCGCTGTCTAAAGTATTTGAACGCGTAATTTACAAGCAAATAATAGCACATGTAGAATCAAATAATATGCTTTTTGAAAACCAATTTGGATTTCGACCTGGTCGGAGCACAAAGGATGCAATTATTAAATTTATGAACACCTGTTATGATGCATATGAAAAACGGAAATTCTGCGCTGCATTGTTTTTGGATCTGTCACGCGCTTTTGACAGTGTATCCCACAGTATGCTATTGCATAAACTGCGATATTTTTTCCGATTTGATCAGGACAGTGTTGACTTAATCAGATCATATCTGTCGGGCAGATCCCAACAGGTTAAGTGTGAAAATGGAACGTCTGAGCGACTTCGTATCACGAGAGGCGTCCCTCAGGGATCAATATTGGGACCCCTCCTGTTTATTCTTTTCTTTAACGATTTTCCTAGGTGTTTGGGTGATAATGTGAACTGTTTGTTGTATGCGGATGACGCGACGCTGCTGGTAACGGGTATTGAGTTTGAGGAAGTGATATCCTCCACGGATCGACTGCTGACCGCGGCAAACGAATGGTGTATTGCCAATGAATTGTGTTTAAATAAAGACAAAACGGTCCAATCATTGTTCAGTCTTAGACAAAATTATATAAATTTAAATGAGCTATCCTCTACTAAATTACTGGGAATAACAGTGAGTCCTCCCGACTTGAATTTTGAGGGTCATACGGTAGAGATTGGTAAGAAAATTGCCCGAAACATATTTCTACTACGTAGATTGGTGAATTCTGTGTCGGCTGAGGTGGCCAGAACCTCTTATTTCGCGCTCATACACTCAATATTGAATTATTGTATCATTGCTTGGGGTGGTAGTCCAGCTAGTAACCATATATTTGGCTTGCAGCGCAAGGCGGTGAGGATCATTGCTAAACTTACCTATACAGATGACTGCCGACACGCTTTCAGACAACTTGATATTTTGACACTACCATCTTTGTTTATATGTACTTGAGTGTCTTCTGTACTGTTACGATAACAAACACAAATACTGCACGCATGCCGACGCGCATCGGTTGTAACGTTCGAAGAAGAATTGCTTCAAACAATCATACCTCAATTATAAAAATATTGAATTTGACGTATGTAATTATCTTGTGGCTTAAAGCGGACTATGGCTCTTTGTCGAAAAAAATCTTCTATTAAACGTATACATGTCTACGTGTAAGTAGAATTGTGATTAATATCTGGAACAATCTCTCTTGAGAATATGGAGGTTTTGAGAATTTTAAAAATTTATGCAATTCTATATCTTCAATATGCTAAAACTTCTTTCAATGAAATATGTTGTTGGCGAAAAAGTTGTAAAAGTAATGATTGCTTTAGCTACTGCTGGGAAAATTTATTTTCCTTCAACACATCACGTTGTATTAAACTTAGAACTAGAAACACTTGGGTTTAGTCGTGCATCTCTCAAGATGGCTAAATCTTTAAGTTTCTAGTACTAGGTCTAGTATTAGTTATAGTTTAACAGAAATGTAGTAATTTTCTTATATCTTCATATCTTTTATTAATTTAAAACAAGAATTACCGCGTGCACTATGCTATATCATTAGAACTAACACTAGACCTATGGATGTAGAAGACGAAAATCCTAAAATCATAATAAACTATGCGAATATATCTATGGTGTTTTCGGTTCTGTGAGCGTTTTAACATTTTTACCTTTAGCAGGTTACCGCCCTTGCCCAGGAACCTTCCTTCTTTATCCAGGCTTGGGACTAGCAACACCATTGGAGAATCCACTACTCAAGTGCTGCAGGCGAAGTTTTAAATGCTCATGAAATTATGAATATATAACCCTTTCCAAAATTGTTAGTGTTTTGAATACTGGTCCTGTTGGAATTGAATGTGACAGGCATGATATGTTTTGCATAAGGAAGCATGGTTTCTTGTGAAATATCTTCTTGGTTTAATATTCCATCAATGAGTGTTATTGTAAAATATTTTAATACAGAGGTAAAGGTTAGATGAAAAAGCAAATAGAGATTTCGTTAATTTATTGTATAAATTAATACACTTGTTTCTAAATATTATATACAAATGATATAAAATTTTGACTTTTTCGAAGGGGGGATACGTTATACTTGAAGTATGTATTGTGACTTCGCCAAAGCTATTATATTTTATTTATATTATGTATTTATAAAGAAAAACAACAAAGCTTATACAAGAAAAAAACAAATAATATTTTTACGAAAACCGTGGAGGAAAAATGCAAAAAATAAAATAATACTTTTATATTTTTAATAACGTTTCATTTACCGTGTTAGAATGGCGTGCTTATCCAAATTTGTTTTTTAATAATAATACAAAACAAATATGTAAAAAAACAGTTCATAAAAAACCACCTACGAAAGTACAAACCTTTTTATCTTCTCCCTTCACAGAGATACATTATTATACACACTCTAACTACTCCGTTTTTATTCTGTACAAAATCTATTTACACAAACAATTTCACATTCTTTTCACGATATTTGTTAATCTTCAAGATTTCAAGAAAATCCCATTTCTTTGGCGATTTAAATAATTATGTATAATAACCGGACACGTTATGGCACGCGACGTGTGCGAATCGAGCTCTTTATCACATTCCATAAAACTTTAAATTTTTCTTCCTATTTTCTTTCGACTTTAAAAGTCGCCTTTTTCTTACACGTTGTACCTTTGCAAAGCGCCTTTTATATCTTTATCAAGAACTGGAAGCTCTGGACATTGCTGAAGAAGCGTGAATGCTGGAGACGATACTGGAATCGCAATTGTTATACCTGATAAATACGACGCTGGTATTCGTATGTGTGGTGTGTTTTTAAAACCATTTTTTAATTCTCTTCTACTTTGGTAGATGATATGCGCCACTTGACCTAAACAAAAAATTTAAACATTTATATTTGTTCTAAGGTGTACAAAAATTGTTTCAATGTAATATTTTATATTAATAAATAAATTCTAAATAAATAAAATCAAAATAATCTAAAATTAATAAAAACTACTGTTTCTATACAGGTGTTCCATGCAATTAATTCAATAGATCAGAGCCGACGCTGCCGGGGGTGCAAGGAGTGCACTGCACCCGGGCGCCGCCTAAAAGGGAGCGCCTTTTTAATGTTTTCTCCAACAATATCTTATCTTTCTTTTGCAGTATTTATACCTGTCAGCAGTAACTAGTCTTCAGAAAGCAGTATTTAGTCTCCACAAAGCAATTTTAGTCTTTAGAAAGCAGTATTTAGTTTTTTAGAAGCAGTATCTAGTCTTCTGCCAACGTTATGTATGTTTTGTTCTTGATACTGACAGCTACTTCTTTCTGCGTGTCTATCATCATCTTTTTGGGAGCCTCTTGTTATCTATACGGATCTTGTACCACCCAGTACCTCATTTCTGCAGCTGTTACTTTGCTTTTGTGCTTATCCTGCATTGGCAAAGTTTCCGTATTGGTGATTTCCTGTCCTCTGCAATAACAAGACAAGTCCATTGGTTTCTTGTTCATATTCTTCGCATTCTTTTATTGAACACATAAGTATTGCCATGAAAAATCATGTTTGGTTTATAATCAATTTTTTGTTTTCTCTGAACAGTAATTTGAGACTTCATGTGGACTTTGAACAATGTACTTAATTCCTGTTTTTTGCTGATGTTTAGTTTATAACTATTGCAATTTCAGACTTCTTCTTGCAAATTAACCTTCTGACCAGAGTATTCCCGACTATTCCCTTAAGTTTGGTTTTTCACCAGTATAATCTTAAATTTTTGCTAAAGTATGGATTATGATTATTCCAGTCTTTTTTAAGTTTATTTATATTTCTTTGATTATATATATTTTTTTAATTAAAATGCATTTTTTAAATTAAAATGAATTTTTAATTTTTCCCCTCATTTTGGGCGCCCCCCCGCATTCCGCCCAAAATGCTGGGCGGGCACTCCGGTTCCCGCACCCTGGCGTTTCATTTGCTAGCGCCGGCACTGCAATAGATCATCTTTTAGGTTTCTATTACTAATGCATCTTTGTAATTAAGATTGAAAGATTTGCATGTCGATTTTTTTATCTAAGATATTTTCAAAATGGTCTCCACTAGTGATGGCACGGATCGCCGTTTAGCCGGTTCACCAGACCCGGAATTCCGGCCAATTCGTAAGCCGGATCACTGGAATTCCGGCCGCCGGATCATTCGTTATTTTTCGCTACAAATCGTGCTTTGGCGACTGCTATCTAAAAACTTTATTTGCAAGTTGAAACACGTTCACTCTTTTAGTGTTTAGTTTAATACGACGTGTATTAGACAGGTTTCAGATATTCGATACTTAAAACCCTTAAAACACGTTAGTTAGTTAAAAACTTCCTTGCGAAACTGCCTGACTGACGGCACGTCCGGGTATGCGTAATAAAGTCGGTTGAAATGTTATCGCACAAATATGGCCGGACCGTCAAAACCATATATACAGGTGTCCCGTTAAGGGTACGGAGCGGCTGTATCTCAACAACGGTAAAGCCTAGAGGTTTGGGAAAGAAATCCTTATAGGCAAAGTAACTGCCATTGAGAAACATAAAATTCCCGCTATCTCAGAAACTTAGAAGATGAGCTATAATTTTGACAACATCATTTAATAGCCTGGATAATACCGCTTCACTTTTTTTTGCGATATTTCTCATATATGTCATAATAAGGGAGGGGAGGCTAATGCGTTTTCATATGTTTAAATTTTAATATCTCCTTAATCTCTTTAAGTTGATTTAACGCAACTTATCTCTATACTAAGTTGTACCCCTGAGGAGTTATAGACCTTCAAAGTTGGGTCTTAAATTTTTAAAACATTCAATATCTTCGTAATACATTAAGCTAGAAAAACCAAATTTGGTATACGTTATGAGTGAATTGGTAGCAAGTTGAGAACAATTGAGGCATTTCAAAGGGTTGATTAAGGGTGATGGTCCCCTAAATTTTGACAGATTTTTTTAACCTCTTGGTGAATTTAATACATTATTACCTCATTTCATGTAGAATTTAATTTTAAAACGTTTTTTACTCTTATTATTTTTTAAAAAACATTGTCGTTTTCATAAAAAACTCAAATAACTAATGACACGTATTTCGTTAATGCTACTTAAATCATCGAAAATTCAGTAGTCGGCTGTGAAATTGTACGTAATTTTAGAAATAAACTGTTTATTATGAGCTAAAAAGACATCATCCATAAACAAATTTAGTTTAGGCATAATAATTTTCTAGTGATAAAGAGAAAATATCCAAAATGTCANTTTATACAAAAGTTGTTTAATATTTTATTTGCCATAATAAGACAGCATTCAATTGTTTATATTTCAGAAAACAAATGAGCAACGAATAACACTTGAATTTTTTTAAATGGCAATGTACCCTTTCGTTTCTCTTTACGATGATGTAAAATTTTAGTACCCTTATATCAGAAAATTTTTGAAAAAATTTAAAAATTGTTTATTAAGAAAACTTTTAGTTTTTTATGATATATTTTTTTATTATTTATATTGTATTATTTATTTTAAAATATACCTTTGGTGCTTCTTTATATTTTTATTTTGTATTTATTTTAATAATTAATCTAATAGTAGATGATCAGATAATTGTGCAAATATTCTCATTATTAAAAATGTATTGCCACATTTAGACATTGTTTTGCATTCTACGTAAATTAAATGTTTAAATTTAAATTAATGATATACAAATTTTTTGATCTATCCGAAAATATTAATCGCTTCAGGTTTGTTTTTCTTGGGAGACACTACGCCGACGTCTCGGTTACTGAGAATACCGAGCTCCACTATGTCTCGGGCAATGTTTGGGACGGAGCAATATTTGCGATGTTGCCGTATTTATACTCCACAAGCAATCAAAACGGACTACACGTTTTAAACCCATTTTATTTAAATTTGCTGCATTTAATAAAAAAATTGAACTCTTTAAATATGATTTACTTTACATTCCACTACCTCGTGATGCATTCCGTTTTTAAAAATTTTTTAAAACGTGATTTTAGAAACGTTACGGGACATTTTTTGAAAAAACTAAATGCATCACTAAAAACTATATAAATAAATAGAAATTTTGATGTAACATACATACAAAAATTTTAAACGATGGCTGAATAAAATGGTATTCGTTGTTTTTGCTAATAGGTTATCCTCTTAAGAACTTCCTTGCGAAACTGCCTGACTTGACGGCACGTCCGGGTATGGGTAATAAAGTCGGTTGAAATGTTATCGCACAAATATGGCCGGACCGTCAAACCCATATATACAGGTGTCCCGTTAAGGGTACGGAGCGGCTGTATCTCAACAACGGTAAAGCCTAGAGGTTTAGGAAAGAAATCCTTATGCGGGAGATGCGGTTTTCACTAATATTTAGCAAATTTTATGGTGATTAAGGGTCTGTGAAGTAAATAGTACCGTTCCATTTAACTTTCTTTCAAAAATCACAAAAATATCTAACCGCTGCAGATAACGCCCTCTTGCTTATTTGTTTTAAACCAAGCGGTCTTACTGAAAATATCTTTTAAAAGAGCATGAAATGCTCTTTCAAACAAGACCAAAAATATTCAAATCGGTTGAATGGTCCAGGAGATATTAAAATGTAAACATTTGAAAACGCATTGGCCTCCCCCTCCCTTATTATGACAGATATGAGAAATATTGCAAAACAAAAGCGATGCGGTATTATCCAGGCTATTAAATGATGTTGTCAAAATTATAGCTCATCTTCTAAGTTTCTGAGATAGCGAGAATTTTATGTTAACTATGGTTTCCATTTAAAAAAATAAAGTTACGTCTAAAATCTCGAAAATAAAAGATGGGAAAAAAATTTTACCTACGCCACTAAATTCTTCGTAAAAAGTTGTAAAAACTTAAGCTTTGTTCGTTGGGACTGCTCTACTTGCACTCACTTGCACTAAGCAGTTTAGTGCAGATGTTATGTGTTCGTTGGGATAGTGCAGTTGCACTCATACTGTTCGCTGGGCCATGTGCAGTGCAATTTAGTACAGCCGGTGCAAGTTAGTGCAGATTTTGTTGCACCTGTTTTCGATTAAGTTCAATAAGTGCAGTTTAATCCAGTGTAATTAAAATGGCGGAATATTTGAAAGCGTGTTTTGTAATAATTAATATTAATACTAAATATTAAGAAATAAAACCTTATAATAATTAATATTTGTTGTATTAGAGAACACAGTATATTCAAACCCAGTAGAGGCAGTAGAAAACTACCCCTACTTTTTTGGAATAATTTAAAAACTACCCTGTCGATTTTGGCTTCATTAAATACACTTATAGTACATTTAAAAATATTAANAAATATCAAAATTGAGTACTTTTGGTATTAAAATTGATCATAATTCAAGGATGAAAGGTGATGGAGAAAAGTTTTTTAGGAATAAGTTGTTTATTGTCAACTAAGAAGACATCATCCATAAACAAATTTAGTTTAGATGTAATGATTTTCATGTGATAAAGAGAAAATTCCCAAAATGTCAAAATTGGGTATTTTTGCTGTTAAAATCGATCATAACTCAAGAATGAAAACCTTGTCGTCAAATAACTTTGTAATCTGTTTGTCAAGTTTGACGTACAATTTCATAGCCGACTACTAAATTTTCTCTTATTTTAAGTAACATTACGAAATACGTGTCTTTACTTATTTAAGTTATTATGAAAACGACAAAGTTTTTTAAAAAATAATAGGAGTAAGAAAAGTTTTAGAATTAAATTCCACATGAAATGAAGTAGTAATGTATTAAATCCGCCAATAGGTTAAAAAAATCTGTCAAAATTTAGGGGACCATCACCCTTAATCAACCCTATGAAATGCCTCAATTGAGTTTAATTTGTTAAAAATTAATACCCTTGGTACACTCATAACGTATACCAAATTTGGTTTTTTTAGCTTAATGTATTACGAAGATATTGAACTTTTTAAAAATGGAAGTGCCAACTTTGAAGGCCTATAACTCCTCAGATGTACAACTTAGTATAGAGGTAAGTTACGTTAAATCATCTTAATTTATTGTCCTCTACATGTGCCAGCTCTGTGTCGGTTCTTATGTGAATCACCCTGTATATTGTGAAATGTATTTATATTAAATATTTTTTTTCTCTGACGAATTAAATGTACCAAGTTTTTGTACATTTTATAAATAAAGATTGTTATATTGTTATGTTGTATTACCATTATTAATTAATTATGGCTAATTTATTACTTAAAAATCTTAAGGAAAATTATAAAAAACAGTTTTTTTAAGATAAAACAGCGTGGGATTAAATGGGTTAATAAAATGCGCAACGCCAAGAATACATTGGGAAAATTTTCAATTAAACAGTTTTTAGTTATGAAATTTAGAACTTCAGTTAGATCAGTGATCACCATCTGTTAAAGACAGTTGGAAATCCTAGCATTTTAAATATCTCTTTGCTAATTAGCTAATATTATTAATGTTGGTTATTTGGTAAATTATTATTATCTTCTTTATGATTAGGTAATAAATTATACAAAAAAATTATTACTGTATGAATCTCCTTTTGATTGATAAAAATAATTATTATTATCAATATTAGCTTTAATTTATTAAAGCAATTGTGTATATAATTAAGGAGTAAAGTTACACATTTTATATACAGGATGACTGGTACATAAACGTGAATATTGAAATACGTTGTTCTAGAGATCACTTGTAATTGATTACGCTAAACATGCGTTATAGAAAAGTGAATAATTTAGAAAATATTTCAACTTTTTTTCAAAATAGAGGTGCAGTTTTTGAAGCAGACTTGTAATTGGACCCCCTCTTGTAATAAGGAACCAACTGATAATTTTTACTAATAGGTATGAGTTAAGTATTTATTCAAAATTAAAAAAGGTCGTTTTGCATATTACCAATAAGAAACCAACGGTAAGGTTTTTTCCAGTTGGTTCCTTATTGCAACAGGGGGGGTCCAATTGTGTTTCGCACTGAGTTTTTTTGAGTTAGAAGTTATGTCACATGATCGTGTTAATTTTTTTTTAATGTTAGTTGCTTAATTTTTTATGGTTGTCTGAATTAACGTTATGTTTTAGTTCCAATAAGCAACAATAAATAGTAGGTGTAATCGATTTTGACTTTTATTAACTTTGGGTAGGTTGTCAAAATTGTATTCGCGCCACTTGTTATCTTATTATTGGGTAATTAGAAAGACATTTTGCCATGCTTAATACCTTATTCGAAATGTAAGAAAACAGAGAAGTTTTTACAATAATTGGTACGCTAAATGTATTATCAAAATTTTGAAATAAACGCTCGTAAATGAACACATTATTTAAAAATTAACTTAAAAATCGAATATTTCACACCCTATATTTTTAAAGCATCGAAATATTTAAAATGTTTTTCAACTTAATATGTGTATTAGAGTGTAATCTATCCAGAGAAGTCAATACATTGCCAAAGAAACTATTATTACTCTCTAAATTTCAAGATTTGTAAGAGTATGTACTGAACTTGTACAAAAAGCAAAAAATTGAAATATTTTCTAAATTATTCACTTTTCTATAAGGCATATTTATCGTAATCAATTACAAATGAGCTCTAGAACAAC
>NW_019280650.1:301635-324848 GCF_000648695.1 Onthophagus taurus | reverse complement strand
TGCTTCCTGTCCATTGCCTCCTCCCTTAGCTTACTACACCCTCTCAGCATGTATTCCAGCGTCTCCCAATCCTTTCCACAAAGCCTACACCACCTCTGCAGATCGTCCGCCCAGTACCTACTCCCCCTCTCCTCATTGCCACAGTGGAATCTGGCCACCAATCTCTTCCCTTCATCATCCCCCTCCATCAACAAATATTTTGGCAGTTCCTCTGTCACTATCTCCCCATACCTTTCATTGTATCTCCCTTCTCGTATCTGTGACCTTCTTTCCTGCCTCTGTATATCCCTGTCCCTATCTCTCAGTGCTCTCCACATTTCACCTCTTTCCGCTCTTCTGTTTTCGATCCCAGTTAGTGAGTATCCCACTCTTCTATAATATTCTTCCCTGTCTCTTTGCCCATAGATCAGCTTCCTCTCCTTAATTTCCCTCCAGCACTCTCCCAGAATCCCGCAATGTGGTCTTGCTTCTATCATTTCCTCATACTTCACTGCTCTTCTTCCCGCCTCCACCCTTACTGCCTCCACCTTAACATCCTCCCTCATTACATACCCTGGAGTCTCCCTTGCCAACCCCAGTACCCATCTCCAATATCGTGTTTGTATATCCTCCAGCAAACCTTGTTCTCTCCATCTCCATACTTCTGCGCTGTACATCATTGTGCTCCTTACCAAGCCATCAAACATAACCTTTCTTTTTCCCACGTCTCTCCCAAAAGTTCTTTCTCCCTATCCCCAAACTTCGCCCAACACCCTGTTCGCTCTTTTTGCCATCGCCCTCACGTGCGCTCCGACCTTATTACTTCCCGGGAAACCATATCCCAGGTACGTGTACTCTTTCACTTGCTCTATCTCTCTTCCCTGCCACCTCCATTCCTCCTTCTTTCTTCTTCCCCCTTTGCAGAACTTCATTATCTTTGTTTTCTCGACGTTTACCTCCAACCCTTTCGCTTTAAAATATCTTTCCAGGGACCTCATCATCTTCTTCGTCTCCACCGCCCCTCTAGCCACGACCACCAAATCGTCAACGTACGCCAAGGCGTGCACCTTTGTTAACAAATATTTTTAAAAAATACTTGGAGTAATAAGTAATTTTATTTGAAACTAAAATTTCAAATACCCAGCACAAAGTAATTACTCGTTTAAGTACTCCAATTATATTAGTTATTTAGAGTAAATAAATGTGCTCTAAATAGCTTAAAAATATTTGCAGTAGGTCGAATCAGATGCTTGATTGTCAGAGATTGTTTAATTTTTTCTACCTTTATGTATAATGATACAATACTGGGAAGAAGGTATCCGTAATAGGTATGTTGATCTCCTTGAAGAATATCAAGGGTTTCTGCTATTGGTTTCATTATTTTTATGTATTCCTCCAGAACCAAAATATCATTCTGAGTAAATGTCGAAACTAATAATTTGTCACAGAGATCATCCAGTTTTTCTTTGCACAATAAAATTTTGTTTTGCGGCATCATATAAAGAGTTCTACCTGGTTACACTAAGATAAGTTAGTATATGACCCAAAATTTTAAGAATTATTTCACAGATTTTGGTCTTCTAGCCTTTTTTCACAACTTCGAACATTTATTAAGAACAGAACTGTTTTTGTTTTTTAAATGAGAATTTTGTAGTAGAGAGTAATTCTAGTCTGTTGTAGTAATTAAATTTAATGTACGTGAGGCGTATCCAAGGTGGTTCGATAAACATATATGATGTTTACTAGTTGTTGGTTCGGAAGATTCTGCAACACTAGAAAATTGTAAATCTGAAACAATTTCAGTTCCTTCGCCTACATTTTATAAATCTGGAATTAGTGCCTCAGTTTCGGTCGTTTCAAACATCTGTTCTGTATTATCTTCTTCAGTTTCTTTATCCGTATAAACTCCAAATTCTTGACAACACTTAACGAAATTCGACCCATTGTCAGTTCTATTATATGAATCTGTTCCTTCAAATTGACAACAAGATAATGCTACAGATTTTCTTTGTAGATTGTCGGTTATCCAATGACAAGTTACTGCAATGAAACTTCTCTTCTATAAGACCATATATCTGCTGTTCTACAGACAAAAGCGCATTTTGACATATCAAGTTTAATGTGTGTGATCATTTGACCCTATGATCTGACCGCAACTATCAAAACTTATTGAAACATCAAAAATACGCATAATTTAAATTTTGATATAGTAAAGAGATGGGATGGGAATTAAGAATGAATCGAACACTATGTAGTGAATGGTTACCCAGTAAACAAGAAACATCTGCGAAACATTTCAATTTGAACGTACAATGAATTAAATGAAACATTTTACAAGTACGTTTCATATACGTGACAGATACGATTGTTACGAAACGTATCTAAAGATATGTATCAAATACATTTCAGTAGGAATATTTATGAAATATCATTAAAATATGTAGCAGAAACATTTCATTTGAAACATTTCTCTACAAATGTGTCTGAAACATGTCTGAATATCTTCATCAGCGCCTGTGAACGTATGCGCATGTTCCAGGACGCGGTGACTCATCAGCGTCTTGTCACGACTTGTTCTATTGTGTGTTTTGTTCTGTTCAGTTCTGTTCTCAGTTCCTTCGAATCGTTTTCTATATATCTGTTCTGTGGCTCGAATATTGGTTTAGAATGGCGCAGGTAAGTTTCGTATAAGTTTTTTTATATATCACCACTAGGTTTAGTTATTTTTAAATTTATCTAAAAACATTCTTGTTTAAAATGGTGACTTAAATCTTGTGATTGAATTTAACCGAAGAATATTATATTGACATAAAGTTATTCCTTAACCAACGCGATGTATTCGCTGCGACGGCGATTGTTACGCTTGATAATGTTGTCGCCAAGTCGACACGGCGGCAAATGAACATGCACAAACGTGCCCAAACCGACTTTTTCAACTGTCAGGTGACAACGACAAAAACCGTGGGTGTAGCGATACTTTCGCGTCGGTCTGGGTATGTTCATTTGCCGCGGCTCCGTGTTGACCTGGCGACAACGTCATGCGAAACAATCGCCGTTACAGCGAATAAATCGCGTTGGTTAAGGAGGAGTTTAAAACTTTTTCCATGACCGAATTCTAATTTAAACATACATTTTAGTGGCAGTTAGGAAGAGCTTCCATTTAACTGATAAAGAATATGAAGTGGTAGTAAGCAATTGGTTACGACAAGCGAATTTACGTTATAATAGGCGAAATAAGGAAACTGCAGATGAGATAATAAAGAATATTGTTATTTTCTTTTAGTATTCTTTCTTTCGTTTACTCGTCGCAATACGGAAAACGTAGTGCAAGAATCGCATCTCAAATATGAAACAAATTTAAAAATTTTGTGTTGCCATTTCTCCATATATGTATATTTTATGTAGTTTTGTACTTTTATGTTTTAGTTTTATGTAGGTTATTTAAATTTTAGTTAAATTTCTTAGTCTTGAACAATCATAAAAAGATGATGAAAGAGATCCCCAGCTTCTTCAGACTACAAGTAAAGAAGACCTATTTATTTTGTAAAAGTCTTATTGTTATAAGTGAGACCACATGTTGTAAAATTCTTTTTATCAAGAAAAATAAACAATTCCACGACTGTTGTACATCGTTTGTGGTACATTACTTGTTTTATTGTATTATCTGACATGTAAATTGTCATGTAACTGTTTTTGTAAGTTATTTTGTAATACTGATAGTTTCTCTTCATAAAAAGAATTTTACAACATGTGATATCTCCAATAACTAAGATAAAAAAAATGTTAAATATATTATTATAATTATTATTATTAAATATATTATAGGTATTCTTTACTTGTTTTTACTTTAATGATGAAGTATAAACTATCACTGTTAAATATATAACTAATATACGTATGATGATAAATATTAGGTATAAGAAAACTTTAAAATTTTGTTATTTTACTTACTATTGAAAGTACTGGAAGTAGATAAACTACTTGGAGTAAATAAACAGTTCTTCAAGTACTTCTTATGTCAATCAAGTGACAAATATCCAGTACATTTTAAGCTAAATACTGAAAGTACAAGTATTAAGTACCTACAATTTGAAAGTACTGGCAGTAAACTACTTAAAGTAAAAAAGTACTGGATACTTTACTTGCAGTACATTTTTACTGCAAGTAGCTCAACTCAGAGTACAAGCATTGGTTGATGTGTGTTCCTATTATGTTTTGAATCTCGAGGTATATGCAGGAAGATAACCAAGTGTGTCTTATAGTATCACTAATTCACCTGCAGATAGTGTTGAGAGGCTCATAGAAGCTATTTCTGGTTCCAATCGGAATGTAACATTTGATAATTGTTACACTAGTTACGAATTGTTGATGAAACTGCTAAAAGACCATAAGTTGACGACAGTAGGCACGCTTAAAATAACAAGCCTTGCATTCCAAAATAATTCGTGTAAAAGCCAAAGACAAGTTTATTTGGTTTTCAAAAAGACATAACACTTTTAAGATTTAATTTTTATTTAAGATTAACACTTAAGATCTTCCATCTATGTAATGCCGGGTTAATTTAATAACAAAATCATAATTTCGGTTGAAAATTGTCGAATTGGTTGTCTATATAGAAGGAACTCAAATACTGATTAGTGAGTTTGGCATTCAATTTGACAGTTGGTTAAGGTTAGGCATAGGGATTAGGTTATCTTTAAAACTTAACCGGTTTTTAACAAAAAAAATGTTAATTCTTGTCAATCAATATATTTAACAGTGATAAATACAATATTTTATCTTACAGTTATCTATTATTAAGAAGATTGGAGGTAACTAAAAATGTAAGTATGATTGAGATTATAACATATCATAATTCCGTTTAGTGTTATTCTAAATTAGAAACAAACCATTAATATTAATAAATTAATAAATTTCATTGAAACGCTATCACATTTTTTTTAATGATTTAATTTCCTAGATTCAATTTAAGAGATTAGAAATATTACCTATACATATTTATAGCAGTCATATCAAACATAAGTCAGTATCAAACATAGTATACAATTTTTTAAATAATTAATACAATTTATATAAAGAAAAATTGGATTGCAGCTCAAACATATCACATTATGATATTAAATCAAAATAAGTACTCCTTAAATGGGATTCAAAATAAATGATAAATGTTAATAAACAAGAATAAAAATACATAATTAAGTAAATTGACAATTTCCAAAATATTTTTGACAGATAACACAAAGACACCTGATAAGTCTTCTTAAAACCTCTTCAAATAATCAGTTAAAAATGTCTAATGAGCTGGTTGAAATAGATGGTTCACAATTAGAAGGTGTAAGTATGCGCAGTAGCTTATAATAAAATACTTTGTTACATTCGTTATTATAATAACATTAAATTAATAAATTGTTATCATCAGGGTGGTCAAATTTTACGAATATCTTTGACAATAAGCGTACTTACAAACACTCCAATTAAAATAATTAACATAAGAGCTGGTCGTTCAAAACCCGGTCTTATGGAACAACATTTAAAAGGTAAAAAATAACATCCTATAAAATTTATATATTTAATTAATTAATGTTTAGGTGTTGAACTTGTTTGTGATATTTGCGATGGTAAAGTCCAGGGTGCGGAAATAGGTTCAACAGAAATAACTTTTCACCCTGGAAAAGTAAAAAGTGGAAATTATAAAGCTGTTATAAAAACGGCCGGCAGTATAAGCTTACTGCTTCAAGTGGCACTTCCATGCGTTTTATTCGCAGATGACGAATCGACGTTAAACTTACAAGGGGGTACTAATGCGGAAATGGCCCCCCAAATTGATTACACGACAGAGGTTTTCCGCCCGTTGTTAGAAAAATTCGGGGCTACGTTCGATTTTTATTTGAAACGGCGGGGTTATTTTCCAAAAGGGGGTGGAGACGTTACCGTTACTGTTAAACCCATACCAAATTTAAGCCCGATTGAAATGCTAGAACAAGGTGATGTAACCGGCATTTATGGCTGGAGCTTTGTTGCTGGTACTTTACCGCTTCATATGACTCATACTATGGCTAATTCAGCTACTAATCGATTAAGAGATTTTTATAAAAACATTAATATCGAACGTTATAAAGAATCTCCAGGTGTGAGTGTTGGAAATTGTTCAGGAATTATGTAAGTTTTAGTTAGCTCAAAAATATTTCTTAAACACTTTTTTTAACAAAAATATAGATTAGTTGCTGAAACTAATAGTGGTTGCGTATTGGGTGGATCTGCTTTGGGAAAAAGAGGTGAAACCTCGGAACAAACGGGTTTGAAAGCGGCCGAGGAGTTAAGAACAGCATTAAAAAACGGAGCTTGTCTTGATATACATAGTCAAGATCAGGTTATTGTTTTTATGGCGCTCGCTGATGGAATTTCTAAAATTAAAGTTGGTACCATCAGCATGCATACAAATACTGCAATTTATGTTATTGAAAAATTAACCAAAGTAAGTTTATTTTACATTGAATTAGATTAGATATAACTATTAAACTATTTACTTTTAGGCAAAATTTTGTATTACTCCAAGTGGAGAAGGTTCAATTATTGAATGTGTTGGAATTGGTTACAAATCTTCATATTTCCCTTAAAATCATTAATTTATTGTAATTTCTTGGATTTATTTGAGACGGAAGAAGTTATGTATATAATTAATTTATAATTAATAAAATGTTTATCCCGCTTTTTGTGTTTATCTTTAATCCTCTTAGCGATTTAATTTTTATTTGTGTAGTTCGAAAAAAGAATTAACGGCATTGTTTTGAAAATATCCTAATTGTAAAGGCCTACCAATTGTACTTGCCCACCCTTGTCTTCATCCGAGCCTACCGTACCTGAGTTGAAATCAATCCAGTAGGATATTAAAAATATGGACGCAAAGCATGATGAAATGTTAAAGTCCCTTGCCTTTTATGATTATAAAATTTCTAATTTTAAAGGTACTATTAATTTTTGTGGATAGGATTAAGGTAGAGTCGGTTGTTGCGGGGAACACCAGGCTAAAGAGCGTCGTCTCTTATTTGACATCTCGCGTTGAGCACTTAGAGTAGTATTCCAGACTGAATAATTTAATTTTATCGAGCATTTCCGAGAAAAGAGACGTGGATCTTGGGTTCGTATTATGCCGTATCGGTGAAGTAATAAGCTGCCCGATAACCGAGAGTAATATGGAAGCTGTCCATCGACTCCCTCGTCAGATTGTTTCTGAAGAGAAGGAGGTATCGATGGTACTAAGACTACGAACGTTGTGGTTAAGTTTTTGTCTCGCAGTTTGCGTGACAAATTTCTGTCAGCTGCAAGAAGAACAACAGTATGGGGCCGACGGGCATCTGCATCCCGAATCTCTTTAGAAATAAGGTTTCGAAACTGTGTTATCCATGTTCATAGTGAGGACAAATCCGGTGTGATTGTTATCAAATCTCGATTGCTGCAATGCCTTTCACGATCTATTACGGGGATTGTGCACAAAAACTGAAAGTAGCTACACAAACTCACAGAACTTTACTCACGACTTCGTATGCCTTGCCGAAACGCATTTAAATCATTCGTTTTACGGTGGGAAAATCTTCTGTAATGAGTACAATATTTATCGTCGTGACAGATGCTAGACGGATTCTCAAAAATCCGATGGTGGAGCTGTTCTTATTAGGGCACGTAGAGGGATCTCTTTTACTCCACTGCCGGTGCGTACGACGGGAGCTGAAGATATGTGGTTGCCTATGTCCGGTATGTAGGTAGTGTGCGGATAATTTTGTGCTGTGTTTATCTGCCACCAAATGATCATTTTACCTTAAACTAGCTATTCCTTTATACCACATTTTCAGTCTAATTGTGAAACTATCTATCTTCCATATGGAATGGATTTGAATTGGCATTTATAATACCAATTTTCAAGTGTGGTAAAAAACACTTGGTCACTAATTATCGTCCAATTTCTCTTCTACATACTGTTTCAAAGGTCTTTGAAAAACTAGTGAACCACTACATTCATCTACAAATCATCCATCAACAGCATGGTTTCTTACGTGGACGGTCGGTAGAAACAACCTTGATTAAGTTCGTGAATTATATTCAGAAGTCCATGAATGAGGATCTCCAGGTAGATGCTATTTCATACATCACAAAATTCTTTTGGAAAAACTTACAAAATTTAACGTATCGAATGGCTATTATGGGTAGCTTTTTCTTTCTTGTAGACGCCACGCAGTGAAGGTTGATGTTTCCTATTTTACGTCTGTTACCCTTAAAATATTAAACATCGCCTGGGAACTAATTTTGACTCAAAACTCCTTTTGTGTGACCACATAGACGCGGTTGTATAGGATGCTTCAAACCGGTTAACTTTTATTATTCGTAGATCCTGCCCCTTTACCAATCTGCTAAGCATCGTATTCTTGTATTCAGCATATGTCGATAGTGTTTTGAATTTTGCCTCAGCGGGCACAAATTTAATCTCCCTTATTGTTCATATGCCTGCAATGCTGTTATTAGATGTTCCTATACAGATTGGTCTGCGGTTTGCTTGATTCCATGGAGCTCTTGCGAGATGTTCGTTTTAATGTACCGACTTACACCACTTGAGTGATGCCTATCATCAAGCTACCTGCCTCTAAATCTACAAATTTACCAATGCTACGTTTATTGCACTTCTACCATAGTGAATTATTGTCAAAAAACACTATATGAAACCTGAAAATGGAAATATAACCAGAGAAAGAATACGAATTGTAAAAGAAATCCAAACCAAACAAGGAAATGTGTTATTTCCCCACTAAATTATCCCCTATAATGAGAAATCCAAACATTCTATGGAAACCTATACACTTCTGCATACCAAACCTGAAATCTGTGACTAGAAAGGTTCTAAACGTTGGTTCGGAGGACAGTTGAAGAATATGAAAGCTTCCGGTGAGAATTCTACAACTTCGGAAGTGTTAAAAATGGTATCCTTGAAGATAATGAGGTAATGGTATGACCCACCGAGGTCATACTTATGCACAAGAAGAGAGTCAACACAAATATTGAAAATTATACACCTATAAGTTTATTATCCCACCTTTATAAATTACTGTCTTAAATTATATCAAATCGTCTTACAGTAAAGCTAGATTCATATCAACCGGTGGAGCAGGCCGATTTTCGGAAAGGTTTCAGTACTGTCGACCACTTGCAAACTATTAACACTAATAAAAAGCACAGAATATAATGTCTCTTTACACTCGGCATTCATTGACAATCACAAAGGCTTTATTAGCATAGAGGCCTGGTCATTTCTGGCAGCACTAGAAGATGTTAGAATAGATTCGCGATAAGCCAGTACTATATCTTGATCATACTATAAAATTGGCAAAGAAAATTAAACAGTCGAAATAAAGCGACGGATTCAACTATAATGAGCAGAATTTGGAAAAGTCAGTTTTATACTGAAAAATAAAGAAATGCTGAGAAACCTAAAACGAAAGGTGTATGATAGCTGCATACTGCCAGTGTAATCACTTACAAGTCCGCATATAATATGCGGACTTGTAACCAAGGAAAACCTTTGACAAGGGAAACTGCACAACAACTTAGTGTAACCCAAAGAGCGATGGAATGAGTAATGCTGGGAGTTATAAAGAATAAAGAAGTCAATAAGAAGAGTCATTAATTAAAAGATATTTTAAAAAACATCGTTTGTGTAATATTTTATGTGGCAGACTTGTTTTAGTTATAAATTTACGCAACGTACAAAAGCGTGACCTTGACCTTAAGGTTTCAGGAGGAGGTTCGCCAATCGGTAAATACCTACTACTCTCATAGTTATGCTTGATATTGTAATACCATGATAGTTTTTCATCTCCTTTTATGAATGAGTTAATACTTTTCCATAGTATGTTAGTCGCTTTTCTTCTATCTGTACCGTATTATGTATCTGCAGTAAGTTCTTCCACTTTGTCGCTTCCCATCTCCTATCAATAATAGTGTTTGTTTCTTTGCTTCTTATGTTTTGTTCAGTATTTATCCATAATACTCTCTCCATCTTTCCATAATTTTATTTTTCTCCATTAGTACTTTCCCCTTCTTATCTTTAATACTTACAATTAGTATATTTTGCCTCTTTTCTGTTCTCTTTCTAAAGGTTTTTCATGGTTTATTTTTGGCAGCAGTTATCATTTCATTTGTCTTCTTTTCTCTTTGGTAGTTATTGTAACTTTCTTTAGTTTTTTTATCCAGATAGTTCTTTATATCTCTTTCTTCACCTCTACTTGCATTTTTTTCTCGTCTGACCACCATCATGCCTGCTTTTTGTTATCATTCTTCCTATTTATTCCACACACTTCCTTGACTTAGTCAATGTCACTGTTTTGAAGCATTCCCAGTTATCCTCTATGTTTCCATTTTCTTATTCATTTCTCGTTCGAATTTCTCTACTATTTTTCTATCTCTCAATTTATACGTTTTGATCGTATAATTTACTGTGTTCTGTTTCCGTGTGTGATTTTGTTGTTTGCATTGTTCTCTCTCTTTTCTGGCCTTATATAATACCACAAAGTGGTTCACTACCAGTTCTGGTCCTCTTCTCACTTTTGTAATATTTAGATCCTTTTTGTATTTATTTTCTATCGGCACGTAATCGATTTTTGATCTTTCGTTTTTACTTTGTGCTTTCCTTATGAATTAATGTATTTCTTTGTGTGGGAAAAATGTATGTTTTTATCATTAGATAATTCAAATGGCATCTCTACATGTTTTCCCATAACAGTTCTATATTTACCACCCTGTATTCCAACTCTATTATTAACATCTCCTATTACATTAAATTTCTTCCTTCGCTTGTTAAACTTCTTTTGTTAGTTCTTTCCAGAAAATTTCTTTGATTTCAGTTTTCTGGTCCTCGTTTGATCTGTACGTAATCATAATTAATCTTATTTCGTTCACCTTTTTGTTCCTCAATGCAACTGTTAGCAGTCATTCAGATCATGCAATCCAGTTCTGTATTTGTTCTTCTATTTTTTGTAACCAAGTATACCACCCCTGCCATTACTCTTGTTTCCTGCCTTAATCCACTGTATACTAATACATTTCTGTTCGGTAGTTTGTAAATTCCATGTTTTTTTTTCTTTATTTGTTCCCATCAAAATTTCTAACGTTTCATGTAGTCATCTCCAAAATACCGCTGCTCTCGTTACCTAAACTGGTCCTTTACCTATTGTCCTTTGTCTATTGTATCTATGTCGTTAATGTTTCACTTACCTCGTTTTTCTAAGTTTTCCTTGTAATCTTTTAGGTTTCTCTTTGTGATGATCTTTCCATCAACGTTCGCTTTTTGCAAATGCTTCATCTTTTTTGTATTCTTAATTCATTCTCCTGTTAATCATGTTTTGCTGTTCATGTTTCGTTATTCATCATCAGTAATTTGTTGTGTCTTATGTCCTATCTTTCTGGCCTCTTTCAATTGTAAGATCACCAGCCTTCTCTCTTCTCGTATATCTTTAGGGTACTCTTCGTCGATCCACACTTTAGCAATTTTTGTGTTCTTAAAGATTTCTTTCTTGACGCGTTCTTTAATTAATTTCACCAATGTCTTTTTCTATTGGAGTCATATTTTCTGATTATTCTAAACTTAACTATTCATAAAGTATAAGATGTACTTCTTAAAAAATGTGACTTTATTCGAAAAACTTAAAAAAATTACAACTTAAAACACCAAAAATTTTTATTATTATTTCTTTTTGTTTTTGTCCCTAGATTGCTTTTCCTGAACTGAATATTGTTGGTCATCTGTACTATGTCTCTTTTGTTTAAGTTTCTGCACATTTCCCTGCAATTCGATTTGTTGTTCTTTGGTAATAAGCCGAGTTAAGTCTTTTGCGAGGGTTTCATTGTCTTTCATACCACGATTTGCTGAAGTAATCTTTTTGGGGTCCTAACAATATCCTTTTTGCCATTATTACAGTTAGTTACATTATTATATTAGTTTACCCTTAGGGTGGACTTACGGTTGCATGATCTTTACTACTTCCCGCTTTATCACCTACGTAGTTATACCAGGGATCGTTTCGGATACCAGAAACTCTTAAACGAACTTTTAAAGGGGCTAAAATTTTTGATATTAACGTTCTACAAGACGTTGTTACTTTTGGTTCTCTGGGAAAGGTAACTTTATTAGACACTTGCTAAAAATCAAAGGTTGAGTGAATTATTTATTTTATTTAATAATTTTTGTCTTACTTTTAGAAGTAAAGAATAGTTTGTATCATCAAATGGAAGTCTACCAAAAGCCATTGCATAGAGAACTACCCCCATTGACCAAACATCGGAAAATTGTGGATGATATGGAACTCCTTTTAAAATTTCCGGCGAAGCATAAGCATAACTTCCGCAAAAAGTTTCGCTCAATACATTTTGACCACTACTATTTTTTAAATGACCACGTGCAAATCCAAAATCGGATACTTTAATATTAAACCCATCGTCCATAAGTAAATTTTCGCATTTTATGTCTCTATGAACGACACCTCTTTCATGGCAATAATCTATTGCATCAACTAACTGTCGAAACCAATTTCGAGCCCTGGTTTCATCGATATAAGTATCTCTACGAATAATGTCTAGGAGACTTCCATTTGCAGCGTATTCCATACAAATATAAACCCTTAAAAAGATATTTTTTCTTTAAGATTGCTATCTACGAAATTATTCTTTTTACCTGTGTGTTGTCTCAATAGCTTGTAAAAACCGTATCAAATTGGGATGTTTTAATCCTTTCACAACTTCAATTTCCCTCGGCAAAAATTTCTTTAAATAATCCTCAGGGGCCGTGTATTTGCTGACGATTTTAACAGCAACGTCACCACCGTGAATATCACTGTGAGCCAGCTTAAAAGCGATAAAAACGAATTCGAACTTTACTGGGGCTATTAATCGAAATTATCGTTCAGACAAACTGAATGTTTTACCCGAACTGTCGCATAAGAGCCAGCTCCTATCGTCTTTCCTAAATAGTAGCCGTGATTTTCTAAAACGGTTTTCTTTTCCTTGTGTTCGACAGTTTGTCCGGTCGGTGCATTCGATGTGTGCTGGTGCACGCTGCTTTTCGGAGAAGGCATCTCAACCTTCTCTCATTATTTAATAATGTTTTGTAATAGTCACACTTTTTTTACTGTTAATTTTGACATTTTTTTGACACTATACCTTTTGATGATTTCTTTTTTTTTCTAAACGTTTTTGCAAAATTATGTTTCCATACAAATTTATACAAAGTGAATTCATTTAACATTTATTACATTAAGTTGAGTTAATTAATTGACCAAAAATCTTTATATGTATTAAGTACACTTGTACGATGCTTTGATTACTTTTGATACGTAATAAAGTGAGATCTATTTAAAAATCATTGCAAAGATCTCTTCTAACAATGAGTGGAATTACACTGAATAAGGTCTTCCTATCACATCAACAATGCATGATGGAAATCACGAATGTAAATGGCAGCAAAAATAATAAATTGCCCCATTTAGGCAAAGATAAACTGTTTCGACTAGAACAGTTACCACTTTGCTTTAAATGTTTTAGGAACCTCGTCGTAGCGACACAGGCAAAGATTAAGCTAGCTCCACACAATGCGTTGACCGTCACGTCCCTTTAAAGGAAAAGTATCACAACTTCAACGAAAAAGTTGTGGATCCAGCTTTATATATGTATAAGCATATGTAGTTTTATTAATATTATGTCATTATTTAAGAAGTGTTGTTAGTCGAAAATATATTTCAATTAATGGGTCCATAAAACTTGTTTTTGTTTTAAAACGGACTCTTATTTTGGGACTTACATTTATATCAGATCGGACACTTATTATGAATTCAATAATAATAATAATTTATTGAGTGTAAAATAAAGTTTACAATGCGTCAATGAAGAAACAAAAAAAAATTTATTGTCTGGTTGGATAGTCGTGTTGATGGGAATTTTCTGTTAATTTGGACAGTTTCTTTCTGGTGGCTGTTATACAACTGAAGATACATACAGCAACTATGCAGCATTCTTTGCAACTTTCTATACTTTTTAGATTGAAAAGTGCCCGCACTGCTCGCTTCTGCAATAGGAAAATTCGTTCTGCAGCCGAATACATTCCCCAGAAAAGGATTGTTCGGCTGTGAAAGCTAGCATAATATGTAAGTTTAGTAGCTTCCAAGCTATTAATAGTTCTGATTCTCCTTATGCAGTAAATTGCCCTGTTTAACTTTCTTGCAGTGTTCTATACGTGAATAGACCACTTGAGTTCCTCATCTATATATAACCCCTAAAAATTTTATTGATTTACATTCTGCCTTCTCATGTCCTCTGTTAAACATGATTTTTTGCGTCTTCTCCTCGTTTAATGTTAGGCCATTGTCTTCCAGCCATTGTTTAACATTGTGCATCGATTCGCAAGTGTTATTTCGAAGATATTCTGGCAATTCTCCTCTTCTTCTGATATTCTTGTGTCCGGATATCTTTGCTAGAATTTTTTTAAACCACACGATAACATAATTCACCAGTACCATAGCACTGTACTAAATAAATTCTCTTTTTCACGGTAAACATCGCATGAAAAGACTTAATCTCACTAACATAAGTTGTAACTTTTGTGGTTGCTATGGTTACATATCATAAATTGAACTTGAAAAAATTTCAATTTAGAAAAAAGTCCAATTTTTACATAAAAATGAGAATAATTTGTTAACTTCTATAGTTAGAGAAAAAAATTCGTGCGATTTAGAAGTTTGAACATATCCGACGCATTATTTATGCTGAGATAAGTTTGAAAAATCAGTAATAAAATTTTTTTCCTCTTTGTAACTCGATCCGGGGACATACTGTAATTGTATACAGAGTGGTCCATTTAACGTGATACAGCGATTATCTCGAAAATGGTTCATTTTACATAAAAATGAACCATATGAAAATTGTTCTGTGCGATGGGAGAAACCATACGACGATAACATTTTTTAACCTTGACCTTATTTTCAAGGTCATATGAAGGTCACGACCAATTTTTTAAATAGCACGCTATGTTTTTGATTGCAAAATATGAATCTATGGATAAAAGTAAAATAATTTAAAAAAGAAAGAAAGTACCGTATGGTTTTGCCAGTACGACGGCGAAACATCTTTTGCAGACAAAATCTAAATAATTCTTTTATTCAAACAATTTTAAATATTGTTTATTTATAAAAAAATGATAAAAGTATACTATTAATCAACAACAAGTATAAAATTTATAATAAATGTTCAAATATTTCCCCACCCGCGTCAATACATTTATTAACCCTTCTACTAAAACTTTCGTTACATTTTAAAAGGTTTTCTTGGCTACTATTTCTGCATGCATTTCTTATCCGTTCTTTCATGTTTTCTGGCGTAGTCGGTACTTCGTGATAAACATTATCCTTAAGGACGCCCCACAAAAAGAATCAAGAGGTGTTAAATCAGGTGATCTGGCAGGCCAGGAAGTTGGGTTGGGTTGGGATTGGAAGGGGAGGTCTTCCAATCTATCGCCCAGCATAATCCCGGTCTAAAGCTTCACGTGCAATACGTGAAAAATGTGCTGGACACCCATCACTTTGCATTCACATATTTTATCTTTCTTCCCTGCTCAAATCTACAAGTAACGTTGGTAAGACGACACCTAAAATACTTCGGTACTTCTCCCATTCAGCATACCATCAATAAAGTATGGACCGATCAATTTATCACCAATTATGCCACACCAAACATTAACCGACCAAGATCGTTGATGTTCTACTTGACGCAACCATCTCGGATTTTCAACGTTCCAATAGTGCATGTTATGTCTATTACCTTGTCCTTTGTTTGTAAAAGTAGACTTATCCGAGAATACCACGTTACCAAAAAATTGACGTCCAACCGCATTCGTTCTTGTGCTCATTAACAAAATATTAATCGATTTTCAAAATCACCTCCATAAAACAATATTGCGCTGTAATATTATTAAAATGCTGGTCTTCGATATTCCGGCGTCAATTACAACTCGTCGAGTGCTAACTTGAGGATTTATCTCAACGCTAGCTAATACCGCAATTTCCCTTTCTTCCGTAGTTACAGTTGCTCGCCAAGTTCCTTTTCTTGATTCCACATTTCCAGTGTTAGTGAAATCATAAGCAGTTCCACGAACTCTTGTTTTTTATGCGTTATTGTATTATCAAATTGACAAAGGCGGAGAAATGTCGGAACCTTTTAGACCTCTTTCCAAAGGTATTTCCGACGAGCCAGGTCACCCGATGTACCTCTTCTGGATTTTTTTGTTGACCATTCTTAAATAGTATTCTAAGAATTAAGAACTAAAGACAATGTATCGAAGCGGGTAGGAAAATGTTTAAAAAACCACAATCTTATTTGTTCTTGCTAGATTATAAACGTTAGTTAATTGTTTCTGAAGAAGTTTCCATTTTTTTCAAAAAATGTTTTATCGTTGTACTGGCGAAGTGAATTCATTCTCTTTCGTAACGGAACTGCCACTCAGCTAAGAAAATTGGAAGAGGAGACTGGGAAAGATCTTGTCCTTTTGAGGGCGATGGAGTTTACCAGGCATGGCTGGCCAAATAGTCTGCAAGACCCAAATATGAAATCACACTTTAAAAGACGGCATGAATTGAGTATTGAGGATCATTGTTTTACATGGGTGATTGTTCAAACAAAGTTAAGATCACCCGTGTTGGATATTTTACATGATCAGCATCCTGACATAGTGCGTATGAAGATGAGAGCAAGAAACGATATTTGTTGGCCAAGTTTAAATTGCGATATTGAAGACAAAGTAAATGAATGTGAAGCTTGCCAAATATACTCCTCCAAGTCCAAAGAAGTCATTGGAGTCATTTACCATGGAGTAAATCAAATAAAAACTTTAACAGAATTCACATAGATTTTTTACATTGGAACATGTTAATTTTTTATTGATTATAATTATTGATTCAAAACAGTAAATTTTTTTATTTATTTTTTTTGAATTACTTTGCTTTTATCCACAGATTCAGATTTTACAATAAAATATACAGGGTGCCATTTAAAAAATTGGTCGTGACCTTCATATAACCTTGAAAATAAGGTCAAGGTCAAAAAATGTTATCGTCATATGGTTTCCCCCTTCGCACAGAACAACTTTCATTTGGTCATCGTTTTTGAGATAATCGCTTGTCTCACGTGAAATGGACCACCTTGTATTACATATATCATCAGATTTCGATGTGCTAAGTTTGACTCTATTGTGCATGCTCCTGTCGCTGGTATCTTTCTTTTTAAAAAAAACTTATTCATGTAACAATAATCTTGTATAACTCTTCATTTAAGTATTATAAATTATTGCGGGAAGAATGAATTTTTTGATATAAAAGATTGGTCAAGAATAATTTCCCTCAGTATATAAATCTTTTATTTGGGAAAACCTTCGGTCTAATTGTTAATTATTTAATTCCATTTGTTCCATTATTTTATTTCCATTATTTATTCCTCGTAGTTTCCTTATTATTTTTTATTTTCTTTATTTCAACATCAAATTACATATAACGTTGATGGAAATAGTTACGTTTCTTGGACGATTGTACACCTACAATTAAAATTTTGAAAGTTAAATCTTGAACAAATCGTAAGAAATAAAAGCTTAACGTACACGCTCAAATAACTAGTACATAATTTATTATTATATTATTTATTTAACTAATATAAATAACATACCAAAATGTTCCCAATTATATTTTGATGACAAAATCCAAAATTAGAATAAAAATGTTGAGTAATACTCCTTTTAAGTATTTTTGACCAAAATAAGGTTTTACAAACTTTTTTGTTGTTTTCTTTTTTGTAAAAAGTGTAAATTAATCTTTTATATAATCCGAAAGTTTGTATTGATGTAATTTGTAATATTTTGAATCACAGCTTATTTTCTTTTAAAAAGTTTTATTAAATTAACCTTGGACGTGTAATTAAAACATTTTATACCTGTCTTTGAAATAGGGATTTTGCAACAGAAACACCAGATCGCATCACGTCGTTGAAGAATATCATCTTCACTGCATTCTTCTGCGTCACGGCATCGAACCATGTAGCAGTTATAGGGTCTATTAAAACTTATTTGACCTAATCAAAAACCCAACTTGTTAAAATAACGCGTTCAAAGTTCATTTTGATTAATATGTTTTATACCGTCTTTTTTTGGAATATACTCGTCTAGGCTGCGAGGAAGTTCTTGGTCAGATGTTGATATTGAATAGATCATCATTATAAATAACAAAAATACAACGATACGAAACTTCATTGTAGAGGATATTGATTTAGACTGCAGTAGAACTAACGTGGAAATCCCATTTTATAATATGTATATTTGAAGGTCAAAGTAATCATTAAGGAATAGATAAGCACGTATTCTGTTAGAATTTTAATGGATGGGTCGTAATTAAGTGCGCTGGTAGGATAGCACATGCGTAGAAAAAAATAGTACACGTTGGATCTATGCCAAATGCGCATAAAATTGATGGTAACAATGAACCATCAAATATGCCTAAAATCAAGAAGGAATCACATTAGAGGTAAACATATCACCAGAAGATAAACGTATATCTGGACTAAATAAAAAGGCTCATACACGACTAGCAAGTACGTCTTAATTAAATTCCTCAAAGCGACAAAAACTGCAAGCATAATTTTTAACATTGTTGAGCGTAACAGTACTGCAAGATCAGAACGATACGCGACGATGCTCAATGTTTTCGAATTACATACAAAATTTCAAGAACATTTCATCGACGCTTTCCTTAAGAGTACGGCGATATCGATTAAGCAGCCCTCACTTTCTTCTTAAAAAAGCAAAAATGGATATTTATGAGATAGCTGGTGCATTGAAATTGATGGAACTGCATCGACCATCATCTACTGTCTCTACCACTCTCCCTATGGAATGCGACTGTTTTCTCAAAACCAATACCAAGACACTTCATGTTTTCATGTCAAGAATTTATTTTTTTCCTTCTATTTTATTTTAATTTAGCTTAATTTGTTAATTTTGGCTATTATTAATTGTTTAACAGCCTATTTTTGATTATTGTTACAATAAATCCCTCGTAGCCGCGTAATCGCGGATGGCGAAGTTAAGGTCTTATGGGAAATGACTAGAGGAGAAAAAAGAAAACAGAATCGGCTGAATTGCTTTCTTTTTTAATTCCTTTTCAAGATCTTTACATGGCACAAGACAAACTGGTTCAAACCTCGTCGAAGCGACTTAGACAAAGATTACTGCTTAAGTAACATTCTTACTATTATTAGGCTAGCTCCACACAATGCGCTGACTATTACGTCACTAATGTAAAAGAAAAGTGCCACAACTTCAACGAAAAAGTACCGCTTTTTTTTTGAATTGGCGTACCAGTTCGCGCAACGTGTGGAACCAGCTTTATATACAGAACCAGCTTTGTATAAGCATATGTTGTTTTATTAATGTTATGTCATTATTATGTAAGAAAATAAAATTTTTGAACAGCAGAAGCTATTATATTGTTGAACTAAGGGAAAAATTCTGTTTAAAAATCACAAGTGGGCAGTTTTTGGAGATAAAATATTCTTTACAATTTGTCATGGTAACGTGACAATCTGTACCTTCAACTTGTACCTTACTCTGTATTTTGACGATGCCTGCGAGGACAGGCGAAACATGTAAATAAAGAGACGTATTATATTTAATACAACATTTTTTACTAACCAGTAAAAGTGCAAATTTCACAAAAATCCTTACTTCTGTCTTGCATCCTTAGTTGGTTTACAGAAAGAACCATACTCGCCAAACTTATCAGCCTCTTAAAAGTAGGTAGAGAAGACTGGCGACGATCAAAATACTGTTCTGCAACTTGTATTGCATTTTTATAGCATAAAATGTAACACTCAATAGTATCACGCTTTTCTTGATTAGAAAAATTCATATTGATTATAATTTACAAAACCTTAATCAACGTTAATTAGAAACTAAACGAAACATACGTTTGGCTTAAGCTGTGATAACCAAACGTATCTATCAATTGTTTTCATACCATACTACCTGAACAGATTGTCAATTAACAGAATAAATGGCTATAATTTATTTATTAATAAAAATATCTATGTCAAGTGGTATAGTCTTCCACACGGCGATCGGTTTTTATGACTCTGTCACTTTCCTATTGTAGTTGTAAAATGAACAAAGACGGGGTTGCACCAGGTAGTTTCCCATTGTAGAATGCTGGGATTCCTCACTCAGGTCCGCATTAAAGAACACACTTTACTTGCAAATTGTAAAAAAGTAATAGGGTGATATATAAATACTCATTATTCTCTTATTTGTTGTGTTTCTAATATTAAGTACATATTTTTTCTAAGAAATGTTTTGAGAATGCATGCATTGTCTAATTACAAAAAAGAGCTGAGGATAATTAGATTCTTTAAAATTTTGTTATTCTATTATTTAGACATTCCTAAAATTAATATTTTTTTCTAAGTCTTTTATATTAGTTTTTATAATTAAATTTTACTTGTTATAACTAAACTTTGGTTTTTTTATTAAATTTTAGTTTAAAAAATTTAAATTCGACCCTGTCTTTGTCTGACTGTTATAAATCTTTTCAAGTACTCAAGCGGGCAAAAATCACCCCGGCTTTTATTTATGACTGTCATAAAAACCGATCTGAATGTGGAAGAGTGTATATCATTAGAATCGTTGAGAAAATGCCTTTTTTTATAAAGTCATGGCCAAGTATGGTTTCCATTAGAAATATCACAAGATTGTGTTATAACCAGAGCCGCGATGTTTCGGGCTGTTGATATCACTATCTGTATAGAGCAGCGAACGGGTTATAGCGTAGTAGTAACATGCTTCTATCAAGCACATCGATGTGCCGCAACGTAACGATACTGGTTGAATGCTGGCCTATGTAAAATTTGGGGGGGTTCTCTGCGGTGCAGCGTTCAATACGTGTTTGGCCGATTGTCCGACTAAAACTCAACCATTGGCGTGATATATTATATGTGGCGTAATGTGGCCCGAGTCTCTACCGTATGGCGACGAGCCGCCAATGAATTGCCCGACAACGTCGCGGCTCTGGTTATAACTCAAAAATTATTGCTTAAATAAAAAAATCAGTTAGACTGCTTTATTAACAAAAAAACGGTTTTTTCGAGATATCTAGTTAGCCATGCATTTTATCCAAAAAATGAAAAGCTCATTAAATTGAGTTCATGAAACTGCAATTCTTTCCCTATTTAATCGTCTCTCTATCTCCGCTAGTTTTCGAGATTACCATACTAAACATGGAAAAAAACTCATCCTGTATATTGTTTGCTGATACTAAGCAAGAACGTGTCTAGACGGGTTTTGAGGATCGCGTACTTTTCCCTGTGCCAGACCCTAATGTCATATGCATTAATTGCATGGGGGGGTGCTTCAACTTGTGATAGAGTTTTTCGACTGCAAAGGCGTGCAATACGTATAATTGATGATTTCGAATATCGTGAAAATTGTAAAAATTCTTTCGTATCTTTGAAAATCTTTACGTTCTCTTCCTTATACATGTACCAGTGCATGTTATATGTCAAAACCTACTCTCACTTGTTTGTCACTCATGATGATGTGCACCAATACCCCACAAGAAACAGAAATAAAATTTTACAGAGATATTCGAGATTATCTAAAGGTCGCCAAAGTATTAATGTAATAGGTGTAAAGTTTTTTAATAAGTTGCCGCCGGCGATTTCCGGATTGCCATTAAACATATTTAAAAGTAAATTGCATACTTTTATGACGCGCAGAGCTTACTACTCGTGTACTCAGTATTTGACCGAATTTCTCACTGAGAAAGATTTTATTTAATAGTAGTGTGTGATTTTGATATTGTTTGTCATGTTCTGTACGAGTGTAATACTATATGTTTATACACAATAAAGATATTATTATTATGGCCAACTATGGTTTCCATTAGAAAAAATACAAGTTTGTGTCATAAATAACTCAAAAATTATTGCTTAAATAAAAAAATCAGTTAAACTGCTTTATTAAACATGTAATACCCTACAAATTTTTCGTTTACACATTTTTCCTAAAATCAAAAAAACTCACCCTGTATATCATCTGATTTCGATGTGCTAAGTTTGACTCTATTGTGCATGCTTCTGTCGCTGGTTTCTTTCTTTTTAGAAAAACTTATTCATGTAATAATAATCTTGTATAATTCTTTATAAATCATTGCGGCAAGAATGAATTTTTTGATACAAAAGATTGTCCAAGAATAATTTTCCTCAATGTATAAATCTTTGATTTGGGAAAACCTTCGGTCCAATTGTTAATTATTTACATCCAACTGTTCCATTATTTTATTTCCATTATTTATTCCATTTGTTAATTTAATTATCAAAAAACAGCTATATAATCTCGTAGATTCCTTGTTATTTTAAATGATACATAAAATGAAATTACATATAACATAGATACAATAAAATTTATTTCATTTTCCATTAATGTTGATAACGTTTCATGGTACGTTGATGGAAATAGTTACGTTTCTTGGACGATTGTACACCTACAATTAAAATTTTGAAAGTTAAATCGTAAACAAATCATAAGAAATAAAAACTTAACGTACGCGCTCAAATAATTAGTACATAATTTATTATTACATTATTTATTTAACTAATATAAATAACATACCAGAATATTCCGAATTATTTTTTGATGACAAAATCCAAAATTAGAATAGAAATTTGGAGTGCTGAAGGAGTGCAGAATGCTGCTTTTTAAATATTTTTGACCAAAAGAAGGTTCTGCAAATTTTTTGCTGTGTTTTTTTTATAAAAAGTGTATATTAATCTTTTATATGGATAATCCGAAAGATTGTATTGATGAAATTTGTAACATTTTGAATCACAGCTTATTTTCTTTTCAAAAGTTTTATTAAATTAACCTTGGACATGTAATTAAAACATTTTATACCTTTCTTCTTTGGAATACAGATTTTGCAACAGAGACACCAGTTCGCATCACGTCGTTGAATATCATCTTTACTGCATTCTTCTGCGTTTCGGCATTGAACTACGTGGCAGATATAGGGTGCATCACAATCTTGAAATAATCAAAAACCTAACTTGTTAAAGTAACGTGTTCAAAGTTTATTTTGATTGATATGTTTTATACCGTCTTTTTTTGGAATAAACAC